>BMAU01017672.1:0-19072 GCA_019973935.1 Trichonephila clavipes | reverse complement strand
TTCGTTCAATCACAAATGTAGAATTGGAGTGCATCTCTGGGCTGCAGCATGTAAAATAAAATTTCTTTGAATCCAGATAAAACCATTCAGAAGACACTCATTTTTAATGTTTTTTTTTTTAAATTTATTTAATCTCTAGTTTTCTCGGAAAAATAAGCTTAAAATTCATTTGAGGTAGAAACACATTCAACTGACTCTATGTATAGTCACTCAATCTTCACAGTTTCTAATAGACAGTTTAATAAGATCATAATAATGTAAATTGTTTCTATGTTTTTATGAACGTGGTATAATGGAAACAATGGAATATCAGAATGGTCTACCAAGGCCATATTTATTTAATGTATTAATTTTATTGATTTAAATAAATAAATCTGAAATAAATAATAAATTTTTCCTTTGGCAAAAAGTTTTCTTTAAATTCAATACAATGCAAGAATATTTTCAATATATGCTTACAGATGAAAAATTTGCAATGTATAAATCAGACATTTTTAATGTTTAAACTTATTTATCTTTGGATGTACCGATAATTGTTACTCACTGTTAGATAAAGGTCTTTAATTCCATAGTTCAAATGATATTAAATGAAAAGTTATTATTTATGAATAATGCAAGCTAGTTGTAGTCGTTATTGAGAATATAAAGTAAAATTACCCAAACCATTCTTGCATACAAAAAGGAAAAAAAATCTACCTTATACAATTTACCTAAAATAAAAATTATTTTTGAACCTATTAATATCCCAAAGGATATCTCTAATAAAGATAAATAATTTTAGTTTTCATGAAAAAAGTTTCTTTTTAAGAATTTGTTTATAAGAAAATAAACCAAAATGAGAAATTTTTGGTGCGTTTTTTCCAATTTTGGAAATTAAGCGATTAATATTATATTAATTATTTAGAGTGCGTTATTTTCCTACTTCATTAGATAAAATAAAAATCAATGGGATATCCCAGTTAAACTTAAAACGAATTCCTCGAAAAGCAAGTTCTAAGATATTTCTCAAACACAGAATTTGAAAACTTCCTAAATAATAATGATCCATTGTTCTTATTTAAATGTTAACTGTAAAAATTAGTAAATGAACATGTTTATTTATTTTCTTTTTTTTTTTATAAATTCTCTTAATCAGGAAGATGACAAAAATTAAAAACCGTAATTTTTCTAACGACTTTACATTTTTTAAAAAGTTTTCAAAAATAGAAAACAAAAATAATATATAATTTTTCAATAAAAACCTTAACAAAATGATCCATATTAAACATACCAGAAAGAAGGAATATTTTTTAGAGCAAAACCTAATAAATTACAATATTCTGACAAAAAAGTGTATAAATTTTTAATACAAAAATCCATTCTAAATTTCCACGAAATCCTAATGGTTTACATTTAAAACAGATTGGTTAAAGACGAAAAAAAAAAAAATTGTATTTTTTTGAAATATGTCGGCAATAGAAAGTATTTGATAGTCTATATATTCAAGTTTCTTATTTAAATTTTTACATCTATTTTTATTTAGGTTTTTGACGCAATTTACTTTTATATTTAAAGTTCGTTTGGTTGAATCCTAGGAGGGTACCCACTTTTGGTCGCGCGTTTTTTGTCGCCAAATTTTGAGTGATAAAGGTTACAATATGGTAACTTTTCCATTTCATCCAAAAATTTGGATTTTCAAATCACCGAAACAAATGGCAACCCTAAAAAAGGTGCAACGTTTTTCACCTTTTTCGAAAAAACGTCATTTTGACATTTGACTTCGTTTGAGAAGGTTTGCTCTGCACCGGTTGCTGTTAAGAATGGCGTGTGAAACGAAATTAGTTGAAAGTGAGGCTAGACGACATTTCTTTTTTGCTCCTGGGCACAAAGGGGAAGAAAGACGTTAGAATGGTGTATGAAAGCTAATTTAATTGCTTCTCGTTATGAATGTCCGAGGTGTAAAAAATATGCGTTTGCAAGAACGAAAGGGAACGGTTGACGGCTACGAATGGCGTTGCCGCAACCAGTCGAAAGATAATCGCCACGACGTCGTTCGGAGTGTGAGAAAGGGCACTTTTTAGCGAAAGCAAACTTGCTATAAGTATTATCTTGCGTTTGACGAGATATTGGTTTGGCAAGAGCATAATTTCGTGGTGAATGACTTGAAAGTTAATAAGAATACCGTCGTGGACTGGTATATGTCTTGTCGTGAGGTTTGTATGCATGCATGTGTGAAAGAGAGTGAAAACTGGGTGGTGTAGGTTAAATTGTTGAAATTGAAGAAAGTTTGTTTGGAAAGATGAAATATGGAAAAGGTAGAAGAGTGAATGGTAAATCTGTGTTTGGGGGAGTGCAGAGAAAAAGCAAAAATGTTTCTTCCGTGTGGTTTGAGTCTAGAACGAAAGAGGATTACTTATAATTCATGAATGGATCCTTCCGGGAACCACTATTATTTCGGACTGTTGGAAGTCTTATGACCGCCTCCTCAGACGAGGGTATGTTCATTTAAGAGTCAACCACAGTCTGACTTTGTGCATCCCGAGACCGGTGCGCATACCAACTCCATTGAAGGCACCTGGTCAGCAATTAAGGGACCTTCATAAAGCGCACGTCAAGGGTCAATTTGATTCTTACCTTGCGGAATACATCTGGCGGCGATCTAACGGTCACAAGTTGATGGATAAGAATTTTCATAAATTCCTTGCATCCATCGCAGGGTGTATCCACCAACAGATCATGACCGAAATGCAAGCGTAAGGTATAAGTGCTTTTTAACATTTTTAGAATGATTGATTTCATGTATTTCTTCGATTTTATCTTTTGCGAAACGCCCCTTTCATCCTTTTTTAAAAATGTAAATAATGTATACACTGTTTTTAGAATGCTTTTTAAAATGAATTTCATTGCTTTCTCCGTTTTTTCCACTTTATATAATGATTCATTTGATGTATTTATTCGATTTCATATTTGCGAAAAACGCCCATTTCATCCCCTTCTCTCCCCCCGCTGACGCATGCGCTTCCCAAGAGTTTTTCGTCATTGACGCCTTTTTTGAAAAACTTCAATTTGGCGCTTTTTGGCGAAAAAGTTTTGGCACCAAAAACAGCAATCTTAAAATCTATAATTTTACCGTTCGTTTATATAACAGGAAGGAAATTTATTATTATATATATATATTTCAATTCAAATACATACAAGTAAAATATAGCGAAAATTATATATCCTTTCACTTTCAAATAAATTTCGGAAAAATAATTAAAATTATTAATGAAAAATATCCTAATTTTTTTGTCATTTCAAGTGGAATCTACCTACATCGCCCCCAAAAGCATCATTTTTAATTTACAAAGCATCTTAAAAATTCACTCGTAAAACACAGACAAATTTCATGTATTGCATCGAAATTCAAGGAAAAAAATGAACGTGTGACTAAAATGCTTCATTAAAAAACGTTCGACAAATTTTCCTTCCATTAAAGCAATAAAACTTATTTTTTTCAAAACTAATACATTCATATCCTAAAACGTTTATGGTATACACGAGAATACAATACTGAAGTAAAATTCCGTCAAAAGTATAAGTCTAAACTTCTAGATTTAAGTCCATGATTGTACTTCTATCAAAAAAATATCTAAAAATTATAATCAGTCTGTCGCATTTTCCGCATACCTGCTTAAAACTTCTTTAACTGATGATTTATGATTAAAGACCATCTAAATTTTTTTAAAAATAAAAACATTCTGAACTTTAGACAGAGCTTACATTTTTAGTATAAATTTCTACCTATAAAGGTAGTTAGATCTGAAGATACAAAAATTAAGTTTTTCAGTTGACATGAATACTCGGATGTTGTCACCATTGTGAGAGAAAATGTTATTGTACACACACACCTCACAAACATGAGGCTTTAAATTTGGTATGAATGCGCAAATGTCTTTTAAAGTACTACTTCGGGAGAAAGCTTTGAGGCATATTTCACAACTGTGAAGTATTTTCCTTGGTATGAATACGTAGATGTGTTCTTAAACTGCTACTTTCAGAAAAACGCTTCTTGCATAATTCACAAATGTGAGGCTTTTCCTTGGTATGAATACGCAAATGCTGTTTTAAAGTATCCTTTCGCGAGAAATCTCTTTGTTACATATTTCACAGCTGTAAGGCTTTTTCTTGGTATGAATACGCAAATGTTCGGTTTACTCTAGGAGAGCCCCACCCTTGGCGCGAATTACTTTGGTTGGCGATAATTGCGCCGTCATGGTAACCTTGCTTTTAAATACAACATATGGCAACCCTAACTTTTTCTAAATTTTCGTCATTTGTGGGCGCGCATTTCAAATTTCATTTTGTTGTTGGGCACCGGGTTGAAAGTATGGTTACCATAAGTGAATACACGTAAGAATTTTTACGTTATTGAATGCTAGAGGCAAAAAAGAATTGATTGAATGGTGTATGAAAGAAGGATTAATTGCTTCAAGTTATGAATGTCCTAAATGTAATGAGCAAATGGGATTAAATGAACGAAAGAGTGTTGTTTTGGATGGATTTGAATGGAGATGTCGAAAAAAGGTGTGAATACGCATGTTTGCAGAAGTATAAGAAAGAATTCGTGGTTTTCCAATAGTAAGTTAATCGGCAATAAAACGTTTTCTCCGTAATCACACCAGCCATGCAGAAGGCATGTTCGACCATTATCTTGCTGATTATTTATGGCGTCGCTCTCGCGATCACTCACTCAGCGATGAGACTTTCCAGAATTTTTTTAAAAGCAGTTGTTACACTTTTTGCCCTCCACTTGGGAAGGATCAACAATAAGAAAGTAAGTGCTGTTGTTATATTTTTTTATCTTAAATGTTAAATTTCTGTATTGTTTACATGTATTTTCATTGCTCATCCATCTTATACTGCTATATTTACTTGTCACCGTTGTCGGGTTTGCTTGGCGCCATTTCGTTTTCGCTTGGCGCTTTTTCCGGTTTGGCGCCAAGGGAGGGGGCTCTCCTAGGAGTTTACCAAATGTTCCTTTAAAGTACTGCTACATGAGAAAGATTTGTTGCACATTTCACAAACATGGGGCTTTTCCTTGGTATGAATAAGAAAATTCTGTTTTAAAGTGTCAATTCGTGAGAAAGCTTTGTTGCATATTTACAACTGTGAGGCATTTCTTGGTATGAAAACGTAGATGTTTTCTTAAACTGCTATTATCAGAAAAACGCTTGTTGCATAATTCACAAATGTGAGATTTTTTCTTGGTATGGATAAGAAGATGTCTTCTTAAAAGAGAGAGAGAGAAGCTCGAGAGAAAGCTTTGCCGCAAATTTGGCAAGTTTGGGTCTTTTCATTGGAATGATTAATTAGATGTGTTTTTAAATCACAATTGTATGAGAATGTTAGCTTACATATTTCAAAAATAAAAGGTTTTTTTGGTTAGTATGAAGGAGCAAATGAGCTCTCAAATAAACATCTTGAGGGAGAGTCACGTGACATATGTTAGAAATATAAGGCGTTTCATCGGAAAGAATATCCACGAGTTGATTCAACATGTCATTTCGAGGAAGGGCCATGTTTCTAATTTGAAGATGAAAGCTTCCCCTGTTGTTCTATCCGGTTAATACTTATTTAACATAAAGCGAAGAAACATTTTAGTTCAGTTCAGTTCAGTTCAGTTCAGTGAAAATACTGAAAAAGTGGAGACTTGGCTAACGCTTTATGCTCCGATAAAATTTTGATCAGTTTCTAATCCAAGTTATAACGCACAGCTCGTGATTGCACTGTCTATCAGTAATTTGAATTATCGCGTTGTGCTTCAACTGAGATTGATGAAAGTAGAGTATAGAGTGTAACTGGAATATTAGAATCTCTCAATTGGATGATGTCTGAAATTTTTCAACTTTTTGAACATGTCTATTGTTTTACATTTCGCTATTGAGGAATAAGACCATTCTCCGTGGTTAGAGATAAATTTTTTCAAAATTTCACGCTGTGATTTGTATTTGATACAGTTTAATATAAAATGTTCACTAGTTTCTGGTACTTTACTGTTCTGTTAGTTTAAAAAGGAAATATATATCATTTAATGGTAATTTCTTAGCTCGCAACTTATTGATTAAAATTTCTGTATTTCTATTTTTTGCTGCCTGTCTGTTCCATTTTTGAAGATGAGAAATATAAAAAAAAAAAATTATGTCTCTTGCTCTTTTTCCATATTTCTTCACTTTTGATTTTGTGTTGTTTTTTTAAAATATGTATGTAGATCTCTCTCTTCATAAGTTATCCAAGAAATAATATTCCACGGCTCTGGAGAGGCTTTAGCTAATTTATCAACTTCTTCATTAATCCCTATTCCCTTGTGAGCTGGTACCCAAATGAATGTAATTGATTGAGCTATTTTTCACTGATGTAAAGTTGAACTTAAATTTAATATTATCGTATTGGATTTTCTATTAATATTTTGGATGCTTTTTAGGACTGATAAGATGTCCGTCAAAATGATATAATTTTCTGTTTCAGAAACCCAATTTTTTAACGCAGTCCATATGGCTATAGCTTCAGCTGTAAATATTGAAATCATTTCTTTCAGTATGAAATTTTGTCGAATTTTTTTCTTGGGGATCAAAATTCCTATTGATGTTTGATTAGTATTTTTTGAACCATCGGTTGCTATTATGATATTATTAAATTTTGGCTGAATGTAATCATTAAATATATTTTGTACTATGTCATCTGGAAGATCCTTGTTTTGAAATGGTAGTTCATGAGTATAGATGTTTATTTTGCGATTATCGTAGATTGGGGGAGGAGGGATCCATTGAAGAATATCTACTTTAGAGATCCATAATTCTTGGAGCAGGTTGATCGTCTTTTGAAAATACTGATATCTTTTTCTCTATATTTATAAAAAAATACTATTTAAATCCCAAAATAACCTTGCGTTCGGGGACCAGTCTTTTAATGCTATTTGCTTGGATATAAATTTTTGGCAAAGAAAATTATGGCGAGTATTAATACTTTCATTCATAGACTCTGCTCTTAATAAATCCAACGGGGTATTTCTTGGGAGACCTAGGGCTAAACGTAAGGCAGCATTGTAAATAGGTTCTAGTTTCTGTCTGTTGCTATTGCTAGAAACAGATGACATCACTTTACATGTGAATAGCAGTTTAGAATTATATTTTCGTGTTAATTCGCTTCATTTCAACGTAGTACTGAAATTGAAACACCAGACTTTTTACTTTCTTTTAAAACTAAAGCATAAAAAGTGAAATCCTTCTGAATATTACAGCTTTAAAAATATTAAAGGCCTGTCGTACTTTTTTTCCTCTTCACTTTTCTCAAAAAAGTGGATTTTTTTAATGGCACGTGCGTAAAAGCACAATCAATATCTTAAATATATTTACTTATTATAGAAAATTATACACCCTTGAATTTGTTTTGATTTTAAAACGTATCACCCTTAGAAACCACACGAGGGCTTTCCTCGCTGGATTTCGTTATTTCAATACGCATTCGTCACGACGATGACATCTGAGTCAGCACCCTTCTTCCCACGCCACGCCACTGGCAGGAGTTTCAGTTACGACACATTTCACGTGCATCAGCCCCTCTACATGGCGAGTTTTCAGTGGCACTCTACACTATATTGAGGCTTGTTGAGAGAGAGAGAGAAATATATATATATATATATATATATATATATATATATATATATATCTGTAGACACTAATATTGTTTAAAGACACCAATCATTCCTTGATCAAAAAATAAATCCGATTAGGTGTCTATTGTTTTGTCCTAAGATAACATTAACTGAGCAGAATATATCAATTTATAAAAATATGCTACGAAACGGAGGGCATCAAGTCCTGCATAATTATGATAAGGAAGGCTACAAATTCTTTCTTGGCTGGATCCTTCAGATTATAAAGGATTCAAATTTAAGTTCATTGAACCCTTCCGATAGAAGAGCGGCCGATGAGATGAAAACTCAGTCGATTGTATTTTGTCACCACCCACCCACTGCGAACCACATATTCACTGTCTCGACTAGGGCAGGCCCTAGCAGTTTTGCCGCTCATCTCTGTCCAAAGCAAAAATTTATAATTAAAAGAGATAAATTGTTCACATAGACACACACCAATAAAAAATCATTCTTGTGAAATTAAGGGATATATATATATATATATATATATATATATATATATATATATATATATATATATATATATATACATATATATATATAAATAATTTGAAATTAGGCCATATTTACTTGTTATTATTTCAACGAGTTAAATGTAAGATAAGAAATCGTTCACATATCACATCCGGCCAATTTCTTCGAAAAAGAGACTACTGATGGTGAGGATCACAAGCGTTATATTAATTGGAAGTATTTACACTCAAGATTAAAATAGAACATCTCCTGTGTCCTTCAATCTACTAAGAACTCTTATTAACCCTGTCCCATTTTGGATAACTAACACCGGACATCGTATGAGTGAAGACAATGTCTTTTCTGGCCCCACTCCTGGATTGGGGGAAAGTTACTATTGAAACATATCAATTTTCCTTATGTAACATATACTCCAGCATTAAATCCTTCCAGTTTAAATGCATAAGATGACTAACATTAAACATAGAGAGTACAAAATAAGGAAATAAGATACGTTAAATGAAATACCGAATTCGCACCCCATAATATTTCCAAAAATATTTTGTAACAGAAATTTTTAACAACAGATTCCAAGAAATTTTTAACAACAGATTTCTAGATTCCATCCAAATGCCGCCCTTAAAATTTGTCTTCCTGGGCATGGGTCCGGTTTGTGCGGACCTGGAACCGCCCCTGGATCGACTCACAGGTATTGACAAACGTAAGGACGGTATCTCATTAAATGTTCGAAATGGCAAATGAACCATCGAATTGTTATAGGTGCAATAATAGCCTTTCGACGAAAATTCACTAATCTATGCATTAAATATACATAATTCATCCCTATTTCATCTCGTTCTTTCCTAATATTCAGAATTTGTCATCTAGAGTGGTTAAAACTGAGTTTGCGTGTGTGTGTTGATTCGATGGAATTAAACCACACATTACGATTTTTACATCACTTATGTCGTGAATTATTTATTTATTTATTATTATTACATTGTTTATTTACATTGCTATTCTTTACATTGTTTTTTTCTTTATTAGTACATTTCTTAGACCAATAGTTGTTACGAGATCTATCACCAACAGTTCTGGTGTTGCTTCAGAGTAAATGAAAATCAAATCTAACAGATTACTTGTTTGATTCTGTATTAGATTAACCCGTGGTCAGTTGCGCCTGTTTTTGCTACCGTCGTTACTCGCGGGGTGTAGAGTACACCCCAAACTTTTAACACGTGTATTTAATTATGAAAATAAAATTAAGTCCTTATATGATACATATTTATAAAGTACAAGATGTTTTTTTGTATTATACAAGTAAATTTGTTAAATTTATTGCATACAAATGAGACTAACATTAATTTAAACTAAACATACAAAATTTTCATTTTAAAACACATATTTTTATATTTTTTCATAAGCCAGTAAAACGTATATACAAGTAATAAATATACTTTATAATTAATGAGATAATGATAGTAGAAAGTAGACAAATAACATTTTAATCATTTTTCAAACATTCAGAACAGACTGTATACATATGCTTAATTTCTCGTGGGTTTCTCAGTCCCCCAGGTAAATTTTTGAAGGTCCTTACATACTAATCATTCGAGAAAGGTATTGAATCAGGCCTGTAGGTTCAATAACCTAAAATGTGCAGCTACAGAAAAATTCGTGATTCTGCGCATTCTTTTTAGAATCCTGGGAGGATTTTTTTTGTTTCTCGGGTGTACAGAACACCCCGCGCGAGTGATCACGGGTTAAAATGAATTAAATAGAGCTTCTGTCGCCCAACCGACTATAGTGGTTAGCGACACCGACTGCTGGGCCGTAGGGCCTGGGTTCGAATCCCGGAGAAGGCATGGATGTTTGTAAATGCATAGTGTCGTCGCGGCATGTTTGTAAAATAAACAGCCGCCGAGTCGAAAGTCCTCTCGTGAGGTTGGAGGAAAGGGAAGAGAGGTGGAAGACCCTCCCCCAGGATGTTCTTCCTCAAACTTGTGGTGGTACCGAACCAACATGTACTGTCATCTGCATGGTGCTCAACGCTAACGACAAGCGTACACTCTTACCCTTTGCCACGATTAATTTCGCAGACCTTGATTCAATGTTTCTGTCGATCAGGTGGCATAAATAACACCAACAAATCTGTCGTGGTTCAAAATCCTTTACGTCGGCGTGATGTGGAAATTTGGAGAGTGGAGTGCAGATTTTGTGTCGTTCTCGTCACTTGACTGTGGCTCAAAATTTGCTTTCCGTCACAGTTGCGTAGAGAAGCTTATTTTACTTAAGAAAATATCATAAAAAAACCCAGCTAAAATGAACAATTTAAATCAGGTTTATTCAAGTGGAAAGCATCAAAATAAACATGTCTCAGAACAAGGCAACAACGGAAGTATTTTAAAGGAGTATTTATGCGACTTTTCAATAAAGAATTTTATTGAGGGGGAAGTTTCTTTTCTTTTGAAGTATACTTCTGTCACCCCTTCAATCTTTATATATTTATTATAAAAATAATTAATACGCACCAAGAGAGAGAAATTCGGCAAAGTTTGTTAACGAACGAAATACGGATTTTGGCAAAGCACTTATATAAATCCCGTTTCTTAACAAGTTACACTCAAACAAATACACGCTTATGCATTCGGCGAGCAAGATTTGCTTCTTTGTTTCGAAGCAGTATTTTTTACATTTTTTTCAAGTTTTTTCAAGGAATTTGACAAAATATGCAAAATTTCTTTTGAAGACCAATGTATTAAAGTCATATATTAAGCCCCCTCCAAAAAAAACCTATTTCATTAAATACGTAAGCAATTTCGTAATCAAAACTGTTACATTATTTTAGTACAAATTCTTTTAACAGGCTTTTTATTACCCTATTACACAACTTAAAAACTTTTGAGAATAATTTACCTCAGAACGTAGAAACTATGCATTATTAAAGAATGTTAAAGGCTATTTCTTTTTCTATCAGTGGAATATATAAAGAAAAGAATATTTGGTGCTTCTCGTGAAACATTAAATAAAATAACTCCAGTGCTGAGGCTATCAATTAGACCATTGGGATCATTAAAACAATATATAAAATGGAGGGAAAACGAAAAACCACATTGCTTAATTAAATTACATAGTGAGCATTATATTCTCTCAATAAACGTAGCATTTAGATATAACTGAAACGTGGTGTGTGTATTAGACTTTTCATTATATGAGTATTAAAAAAATGATCTGTAAATGGGAAAAAAAATTTAAAAATTCAGAATTTTTTTAAAAAATTCTTAAGATATGTGTGTAATAGCTAAATCCCCAAGAAAAATAAGAAAATATTTCTAGAATAATATTGTAAATAATGTTAAATACAAGCTTATGATTATAATAAAAATCAATGTTTTTTTTAATCTGCAGAAATAAAAAAAGAAAAACAGAAGAAACATGTTTTTTGTCATACATATTTAAGCATTTATTTTTTAATTTTAGTATTTTTCCATCAATTGAGTGTTTTGAAAAAGGAAATTGAAATCTATACTAAAAATTCAAAAATCACCCTTTTGATTTGTGCTGCCCTCTATTAAAGTTTCCAAAAACGATAAGGTATCCGACTACTTGCGACAACTTTTTTTCGAAAAAATGGAAATATGAGGATTTTTTGGTGATTTTTAGATTTATTTAGTATATTTTAAGGAAAAATTCTTCAAATTGAAAGCAGAAAAAAAATTATTTTTATTTAAATCGGAAAAAACTGGTAAAAATATACAAAAAATTACATAAACGGGGCCCACTCTGTACAAAATTTTTCTGCGAAAATTCTCAATTTTTCAATTTTGATGTGTAACTTTTTTATTCGTGTTTGAAATGACCTTCAGGATAAGAGATATTTCAATTTTTACAAAACCTAGAGCACTTTATCTTAGTAATTATACGAAATTGCTTAAAAAGAAAGTGATTATATTCACATAAAGGACTGTAAATTTTCAAATAAAGCAGCGATTGATAAATCTGAAGATCAAAACACTTCTACTGTTATACATAACATACACAAAAAATTTCAGCAAATTATTTTCAAAACTTTTTAAGCAATCGCTGTCCCCGTTTGAACTTTTCGCAAAAAACCCATTTCGAGTAAAACGCATTTTAAAGTTTGTCATCTTGTGTTAAGTTATGGCATCTGCTTTTACTAAAACACTTGTAATTTTTGTTCTAGTGAATGGAAAATAAAAAAACTTGGTAGTTTTATTAAGCTTATATGATGGCCTATAAAATAAAATCATAAACAAAATTTGTCAATTTTTGAAAAAAATCAGGATTTTAGGGTAGTCGGATACCTTAAAACACCAACGCAAGAAAACGAATTTTTTAAAAAATTACCTGATTAATTAAGTAAATCGTGATTCTTTTTTCTTTATGAAAAATGTGCTTACGATGAAAAGTTTATGTCACAGGATACAATAAATCGTTCAAGTTTGTGTAAAATGTCCGTGTGAAGAATGTAAATACGTATCGCTTATTTTTAAATACCTCTTGAAAAATAGAAGTTATACCTTTGAGTATAATCTTTGAGCAAAAAAGATGTCTTTCAACAAATTAAATGAAATATTATCAAGTTTTATTTTACTGAACCAATTTAAAAAAAAAAAATTGTACATTTCTGATTTGTACAAGCTAAACAATGCATGGCGCATAATATCATGGCGCCCTCTTTGAAATATTTTTGAAAGTAAACGTGTAGTCAAAAGGCTTTGATTTCAAGAGAAATCATTTGTTTTAGGCAGGGGTCTACAATTTGCGGCTCTTCAATCTGTAAGAATTATATTTCATGTATGGATTATTAAAAAAAATTATGTTTGCTCATTTTCTTTACAATTATTACGCGAAAAATTTTCTGGTATGTGCATGTACGTTGAAATATTTGACTGGTTAAAAATTGCTACTATGGTGAAAACAATTGAAGGGACAAATGGGTTTTTTGCAATGAAAGAAAAACTATCTAATAAAAAAAAAGCAAACCCTGCCGAAATATCCAGTATAAAACCAATATATGGGAAAGCAAAAATTGGCACAACCTGAAACCTAAATAAGGAGACTGATAACTTGTCTAGCACAGCAGCTGATTGACATCTTGAAAGTTTGAGAAAAACATGTCAAACAGGGTGTATGATTACCTCTAGCAGCTACACAGCTCTCACATCGGTGTTTTATACAGTTTACCAGGGCAGCAGCACCAACACTTGCTCCAAGGCACTTTTAAAGTCATCGACGGTCGCTAAAACTGGTCTCCCAGTTGCAATTGAACGTCCAAGGATGCCCTATACGTGTTCGACGAGATCAAGATCAGGAGACATCGCAGGTCACTCCAATCCTTGAATATCCAAGGCAAATAGCATAAATGCTCAAAACCTTTTTAATGTCGATGATCAAATATGTACATAATTAAACACAAAAATACACAAATTCTAAGCTGATTTTTATTAATTTATTAATTTTTTAAATATCTTCACGAAGACAATGAATATAAATATCTTCATTAATTAATACAACTTTCTTTTTTACACTTAATGTTTTATTCTTTGAAAAGGTGCGATAATGATCTCATTATGAAACAGGATGAAGTAACGATAATTAAAGCAATTAGTGATTAATGCGTTTTTTCAGTTGTCCAGAACATATATAAAAATGTTAACATAACAATATAAGGTTTTTCGTGAACTCCATTTCGTACAATGGTCGATTATAGGCATCTTGAAGGAACGTATACACAGTAGACTCTCGATAATTCGAAGTTGAAGGGGGTTAATGAAAAACTTCGAAAAATCAAGAGGGTAGGAAAAAACGTTCAAAGTACACGAAGAGAAATTTTTTCCTAACTCAGTGGGTTTCTGCCCACTGTGAAGTTCCAGGTAACGAGAAAGATGATTTCTTGGCTAACAAGTAACATAAATAGAATTTTTTTAGTCATTTCCTTCTTTGACTGGATGAATAGAAAGAATTTTATTAACAATTGAAAATTGGAATAAGATTTATTTGTAAATTTATAAATATATAGGGAGAGATTGAAATAATAATAGGAATTGAAAAAAGAGCATGATTTGTCTGCATTGTTGTAACAATGCAAACCGGTTTGGCTAATTTGGCTGAATCACAGGTTTTTCAGTGGCCGCGGTAGCCGAGTGGTATAGGCATCGGATCGTGGCTGGCTTTGTCACGAGTTCGAGCCCAGTACCACTAAAGACCCGCCGTGTAGGGCAGCGATGCACGCTAAATCTGTCGAGAGCTGAAACGTCCTCCCGTTGGTGTGGTGTGGTAGTTAGGAGAGGGGGTGCCAGCTCAGGTGTCGTCCACGTCACTTGACCATGGTTCAAAATTACGTGGTCCGTCGCCAAAAGCCCTTGTGTAGCTGAACAGTGCGACGTTAATCTTCACTCACTCACTCACTCACTCACTCACTCACAGGTTTTCGACGCCAACTTTTGTCTTTGCTTTAACAGTTACATTGTTACAACAATAGAGACGAATCTAAGTTGGTGCCAGATTAATATATATATATATATATATATATATATATATATATATGTATATATATGTATATATATATATATATATATATATATATATATGTATATATATATATATATATATATATATATATATATATATATATATATATATATATATATATATATATATATATATATATATATACACTGTGTGCAAAAATTAAGGACTAAGTCGAAAAAATAGCATATCAGCTGAACGAAGAGGCAGAGCGGACAGAAAGACCAATCAGGAAATTAAGTAAGGTGATGCACGGTAGCACATGCCAGATATGCAGGTAGACGTAATGGGGAGTGTCTGATTAGTATAAAGCATGTTGTCGGTGTAAGATCAGTATTTCTGGCAAAGAGATTGCACGCCGTATAGCAGATAAAATCACATTGAGTTGCTGCCTCAGCAAGAAATGGAGAATAATCAATCTGTTAAACAACATCTGGATGCTTTTACCCGAGATCGAATCATTGGGAAGTTGGAGGAAGGCCGCAGTGTGACAAGTGTGGCTGCAGAGTTCGGAATTGCTCACAACATCGTTTCACGACTTTGGAGACAATTTCAAACTACAGGAACAGCTATCCGGTGGTTTAGTAGTGGTCGTCCACGAGGAACCACACCCGCAGATGACCGGTACATTGTCTTACAGGCCAGAAGAAACAGGCGGCAGACAACGGGAGAAATCGCTAGACACACGACACAGGCGACTGGACGACCGATATCGCGTTTTACCGTGGTCAGAAGACTGCACGGTGGTGGTCTGTTTGCACGACGCCCTGTACGGAGTGTACCTTTAACGCCTGTCCATCGGAGAAGGCGTTCTCTGTGGTGCCGGGAACACTGGAATTGGAGAGACAATGAATGGGGACGAGTAATTGCTCCTTACAGATGAGAGCAGATTCAGTTTAAGTAGCGATTCTCATCGCATACTCATCTGGAGAGAGCGGGAAGCCGCAATCATCCCTCGAACATCATTGAAAGGGACAGCTGTGGAGGTCGTGGTGTTCTCGTTTGGTGAGGCATCATACTTGGTAGTCGTCACATCTTCAACGCAGGTTCACTCAACGGGACCCGTTATTTATAACGAGATTCTTCTTAAATATGTGCGTCTTTTAGAGGCGCTTAGGTCTACAGTTCCTTTTCATGGACGACAATGCACCATGTCATCGCACAGTAGCTGCCGAACAGCTCTTAGAGAGTGAGGATATTGAACATATGGATTGGCCGGCACGATCTCCGGATCTCAATCCCATCCAGTATGTATGGGATTTTCTAGGCAGACGCTTGGCAGCTCGTACCATACCACCAGTAACGATTCGGGAGCTTCGATTGGCGCTGCAAGACGAATGGGCAGCAATGCCTCAACAACTCATTGACACCTCATTCTCAGCATGGGCAGACGCTGTGAAACCTGCCTAGCAGTCAGGGGAGATCATATCTCCTACTAAAGACTGAAAGTTTCTTGCTGGACACCCATCACAGGGATGTTTCGGCCTTCAGTCGCATTGCGCTCCATTGTACTTTTTCAATCAAGCTTCTTTTTATCCCTCTGATTTCTCGTTTTAGTATAAGTGTTGCTTACATTACACATGTTCTTACGTATTGGGGATCTTACGGTATTAAATGTGTTGATGTGGAAAGCTTTTGTACAAAGTTATACTGAAAAAACTCGTCTCGTCCTTAATTTTTGCACACCAGTATATATATATATATATATATATATATATATATATATGAGACAGAAAGAGAGAGAGAGCTTATAGTAGGAATTGGAAAAGCGTGTTAGTTTTTTCGTCCTTAGTGATTCCATTATATTAAAAATCTTATTAAAAGATCAATCAAAGAGCTCGTGCTCAGGAAGACTTCTACAATCATGTTTCCCACAAGTCTTGGAGGAATGCGATCCTGAATTTGCGGAATGACCCAAGGCGTAGAGTGGTTGCTGATTTCCGCCTAAGCACCGGACATGACTGTCTGCGTAACCATCTATATAGTATTCTTTCTATCTCGTCTATATCAACTATTCATCTATATAGTTGTTCTTTCCCCGATATGCACCCTGTCTAGCTCTGGAGAGCTCATGGACTCCTCGCATCTTCAACACTGTCCTGCTCCGCACAAGACGTTTCTCGCCGAGAATTACTGGTAAACTAGATTTCTGTCAGATTGATAAACTGTTTCAACTTTTTTGAAGTGAAAATTTTTTGCCCTCTAGAGTGAATGAGAAAATTGCCAGTTTTTGTGTAACAGTGAAAGAGCGAACGGAAGTAGTCTTCACCGCATACCCCCGAATCGTCGCCATGGTAAGAAGAAAGTGAGAGGAGGCAAAAAGGGGAGAGGAACACTGCGTGACTTGCATCATATAGGTAAAAAAGTGGAATAATCATCCACGTCTCAGTCTGGTCAACTTGCCCATTTTCCGATTAGGTCAATTTTCCCCAGACCCGGGAACATTATCAATGGTCGTATCAGTTGCAGTGTGAACATGCATTTCGGTGTAGACAAAATAGCTCTCGCAGCAAAGCGTGCGTTTTTAAATTTTCTTTAGATTGTTGGCTGCATGGCGATGTATTCCTTGGCTAATTTTTTCTTTAATTTTCATTTGCGTTGCATTATTAATTCTAGTCAGAATGCCTAAATCAAATGCATAAAGAGGAAAAGAGTTTCGTGAAAGAAAAAGAAAAAAAAGAAAAACTAGCAGAAAGACTATTTAAAAAACTGACAAAGAAACAGAAAAATTGTTCAAATTCATTAAGTACTGCTGCCAAATCTCCATCAGAGTACAAATGAGAGCATGGAGAAAAAATATTGCAAAATACTTTTTTAATGCCGAATGTAAAAAATGAGAATGCTATTGTGAATTTTCTAATGGCAGCACATATTTATATGGACTTTGTGAACCCCCTTCTCCCCTGTGCCTTCATCTAGAACCACTCAAGTCTAGTGTGTTTTGGACCTGATGCATGCAATCGATAATAAATTCGTTACAATGTCTATGATTTCCATAAAAATGCGTGGCCACTGTAGCCTAGTGCTCAAGGGCATCAGATCGTGGATGGCGTGTCATAAGTTTTTGAGCCGAGTACTACTCAAGACCTGCCGTGTAGGGGTGCGATGCACGTTAAGTCTGTTAAGAGCTCAAACGTCCTCCGTAGGTGTGGTGTGGTAGTTACGAGTTACGGAGGAAGTGTCAGCTTAGATGCTTCATTACAAAATCCGCTACCAAAAGCACTCATGTAGCTGAACAGTGGGCCGTTAATATTAACTCACCCATAAAAATGCCCAGAAAGATTTTCAAAAACTATTCTTTGATAATCCTTTCGGTCACGGATGTTCGATTTGCTATTGTTTATGGCTTAGAGATGATTTGAGAACGCCTGTTGCTGAGCAGAAAAATATTTTACCGGAAATTAATTTAGAAGACATTAAAGAACATTACACAATTACGACAAAGTTAAGTAGGGAAAAAGTATACCAAATTTATCAAAATATAATAGTTTATCTATCCAAAATTCCTGCATATCTTCCATCTTTGGATTTGGTATCCAGAAAAGACTCAATTCGCCACGAATATTTTTCCTGAAAATTAGGGGTTGAGACATGTACACGGTCAATTAGGAATATTAGCAAATAATCAATGTTCCAACACGTTGCCAAAGAAATTTCACTTCTATCGCGTGGCGTTCCACGCATCTTTTTTTTTTTTTTTGTACTTTCTTTCTTCTTTATATTTGATGTTACTTTTCATAATCTGCCATTAGAATTTTTTAAAAAAAAAGTATTTTTGTGGTTTATGAAAATTTATATTCATGAGGCAGTTTTTGCCATTTTTCAAAAAAAACATCATTCACTAAAGTTTTTAGGTATCTCCATGACTTTATTAATTAGGGAGAATTTGTTGAAGTTTTTATTTCTTAATTCAAGACCTCACCAACATTCTACAACTTACCGTCATTTACGTATTTAAACTTTCATATAGGCAGAAGTAATTCCCAAACCGTTTTATATTAAATTAAATTCAAACAATTAAGGAAGGTCAATAATTTTTCTTAAAAAATACAGCAAACAAAAAATTGCTCGAAAATTCAAAGGTTTTAATAATATTTCTATAACCTCTTTAAAAAGTTGTGAAATATTGAAATGGTTTTATTCATTGTATCAATAAATATATTTAATAAGCGTTTCTTTAATTAGCGCAACTATGGTATAAGAAAATGAATGTTTTTCATAATACTCTTAGGAAAATTTAGAGGTCCATCGCCAAAAGCCCTCGGTAGATGACTGGTGTGCATTGATATTCATACATTCAATCAATAAAGGATCCGCCAATGAAGAATTTGAAACATTCTCGAAGATATTCATGCAGGATTGGAGGACCTCAGTTTCCGAGGAAGTTTTGTT